>OX383951.1:0-22500 GCA_947532085.1 Elegia similella
GGACCAGGCGATCGGGAGTAATCGCCAATTTCTTGGGAAGAAGGTGACCTCGAGCTACTTTGGACCCGCCCACGCTCGAAACCCCAAGGACTGGAACCAAAAGAAGAAGATTACATCAAGGTGCATTTAGTCATTAGTTGTGGTGCCAAATTTGAGATTTCTAACTTCAATAGTTTCTGAGTAATCATTTTTTAAATAGAACAGCACAAAAATTCTCACGTGTTTGACGTAAATAAAATTCCAAAAATCGCTCCTAAATTACAGTATTTTCAGGCAAACAAACACCTAAATTCTAAAGATAGGACCTAAAAAATAGGTTCTACGCTATTTTCAAAAATTTCCATCACACCATTTTCGAGTAATTTGGATCTCAAATTTGGCAAAATTTAGCAACTTTAACATAAGAATTCTCAGTTTTCCCTTCAGGAAACCCATATGTTTAATAGTGATTCATATTATTTTGGTTCAAATTATAATATTTTATTAGTAACTTGCTCAGAGACCCGTTAGAAATCCTCAATTTCGGAAAAAACAAAATCACGCCATCTGTTATCGGACTTGAGAACTAAATACGTGTAATAAAATTTTTGGCAGAAATTTGACGTGGAATTAGTGCCAAATTGCAAAGTCAGGTAACTACTTATCTCCCAAGTAGTCACTATTGGTCTCACTTCTGGATTTCAGAACAAAAATTGACTTTTAAAAAATTTTTTCTTAATTTTAAAGATAAAATCAAAATTTTGTATAACCAATACTTAATAAACCCTGCCATCAAGCGGGACATCAAAATACCCTTGTATAGAGCCTAAACACGGGGCACTTTGCTCATATCTGGCAAAACCAGCCCTCCTATTTTTCCGGAATTCACAGTTTCCGGAATTCCGGAAAACAAAAAATTCCCCAGGTATTGGTATACTACGGAGAGCTTATCTACAAATTTTCAAAAATATTGACCGGTAAATAAGCTCACAACAACGGAAATTAAGTTTTTATTTTATACACTTATACTTTTACACTTTTACTTTTATTTTAAAATTTTATTTTACTAGTTTATATTTACATATAAACTTTATATTATAATTGACGCCTACCTCCAACTCCAAACAAGATGTTCGGACACAGGACGCCCATGAAAAAGCCCACCCAGGAGTCGTCCCGACAATCAAAGTCCCCCGGAGTACCGGCAGCACCCGTTAAGAAAAATGTTGACAAATTAGACGCTGCTGGAACAGCACAGAAAATCGACAAAAAGATAGCTGCCGCATCTCCACCCCCAAAGACCTCCTTAACCAGCATATCGGCCAAGGCCTTTAGGCTGGTTCAGGAGGCCAAGGCCCAATTGGACCAGTCAGGGAACATCAAAACGACGATAAAAGAAAAAGTTTTGGGAACCTTAAATGACCTATTTGAGTTGGTCCGTCAGTCCGAGGAGACCAAACAAAAGGAGAGAAACGACTCCCTAGAAATTATATCGCCCACAGTCTCCCCGCAAAAACAGGAAAATGAGCTTAAAGACTTGCTAAAACAAAATGTGGCGCAAATGACAGAGCTCCAGGAGCAGTTAGCATCCCACAAGATCGCACTAAAAGGGGAGACCTACGCAGGTGTTGTTGGCGGTGCCCCAAATAAAGGGCCCACCAAAACCTTGCACTCGTTGGTTGTGTCCTCAAGCAAGGAAGATGAGACTAGTGAGGAAATCCTGGAACATGTAAGAGAAGTGGTAGACGCAAAGGAAGGCTGGGTAAAGGTTGAGCGAGTTAGGAAAGCCAAGGACAGAAAAATCATCATGAGTTGTGGGTCGGAAGAGGAGAGGAAAAAGGTAAAGGAGAGAATAGAAAAAGCTGGCAGCCATCTCAATGTTGAAGAGATGAAAAATAAGAACCCGCTCCTCATCCTCAGGGACGTCCTGTCGCGACATAGCGACGGAGATATCCTACGAGGATTGAGAAATCAAAACCGCCAACTATTCCAGGGACTGGACAAGGAAAAGGAAATCTTGGAAATAAGGTACAGGAAGAGAGCCAGAAACCCCCTGACATGTCACGTGGTCATAAGTGTTACCCCTAAAATATGGAGAAGGGCGATTGACGCCGGAACTGTAAGAATAGACCTCCAGCAAATCAGGGCGGAGGACCAATCCCCACTGGTGCAATGTTCCCGCTGTTTGGAGTATGGCCATAGCAGGCGGTACTGCAAGCAGACGGTGGACCTCTGCAGCCACTGTGGCGGCCCGCACCTGAAATCGGAGTGTGCAGACTGGCTAGCCAGAGAAGCACCCCAATGCAAAAATTGCAAAAAGGAGAATCTGGGGCGTGTAGACCACAACGCCTTTAGCAGTGACTGTTCTGTTAGAAGGCGGTGGGACGCAATAGCCAGATCGGCCATCGCGTATTGCTAATGATGACACGGGCACTAATACTCCCTACCGCATAATGCAGGTCAACCTGCAAAGGAAAAGACTGGCCACTCAGGAGGCACTCATTGTCGCGGGCGAGGAAAAGTATACAGCTGCTCTTATCCAAGAACCCTACCTGGGAGCGTCAAGTATCATGAAGAGTCGGAGAGGAGCCAGAATTTTCCAGGCTGCGGGTAGTAGTGAGGGGCCAATTAAAGCAGCAATTGCTATTTTTGACCCCAAACTCGATGTGGTACAACACCCGGAATTCACAACAAACAACTTAGTGACCATCGAAATTCGAACCGTAGCCTGGAAAATAATACTGGTTTCCTATTACTTTGAAGGCGACAAACCCATAGAGCCATACTTAGACCATTTAAGAAGGATAATGAGTGCGCTTAAACCAGTAAACATCATTATTGGGGGGGACTCAAACAGCAAAAGCACGTGGTGGGGAAGCCCTAAAATTGATCCCAGGGGAATCAGTATGGAGGGAGCTATCCACGAACTGGGCCTCCATATATTGAACACCGGCGATATACCGACCTTTGACACGATAAGAGGTGGCAAAAGGTACCATAGTTTCGTCGACGTGACGGCGTGCTCGACGGCCATGCTGGACTGTGTTTCAAACTGGCGGGTAGACCAGAGTTTGACGAGCGCTGACCACAATGGCATGACCTTTAGCATTACAATGCAAAAAGCACAAGGTAAGGGAATACAGAGAACCACTAGAATATACAACACCAAAAAGGCTAATTGGCCAGTTTTCCAGGAAAAAATGCGCCAATTTAGACACGAACAAAAAATAAACCAAATAGAGATAAATAAAATAAAAAACAAAAATGAAATAGACAAAACAGTTTTAGAATTGGAAAAAATAATTAAAGAAGCATGCAACAACTCTATCCCTAAAAAGAAAAATAAGCAACAACTTACCATGCCATGGTGGAGTGAGGAGCTCGCCACGATGAAGGCCGAAGTCGCCAGGAGGAAGCGCAGAATCCGGAACGCAGCGCCAGTCCGAAGAGCATCCGTAGTCGATGCGTATCTGAAAGAGAAAGAGAGGTATGAGAATGCAGCAATGGAGGCACAAACAAAAAGCTGGAAGAGTTTCTGCGAGAAGCAGGATCGTGAAAGTGTCTGGGAGGGAATTTATCGGGTATTAACGAGGACATTAAACAGAGAAGAGGACCAACTGCTGGAGAGGGAAGGGAGAATCCTGGACGCGAAGAAATCAGCAGAACACCTGGCCGAAACCTTTTACTCAAAGGACAGTGAGATGGACGACAGCGAGTCCCACAAAAACACCAGGCAAAGAGCCAAAAGTGTGAATGATGGTAACCAAAATGAAGTTTGTGACCCACCATTCACAATGGAGGAGCTCCTAACGGCCGTAAGGTCGTTTAGCCCAAAAAAGGCCCCTGGTGCAGACGGCTTCACCGCGGACATCTGTCACAGAGTAATAGAAGAGGACCCATCGACCTTCCTAGCTATCGCAAATAAGTGCCTAGAGCTAGGATACTTCCCGAGTGCATGGAAAGCGGCCACAGTGGTAATACTTAAAAAACCTGGAAAGGAAAACTACACAGTACCAAAATCGTACAGGCCCATTGGTCTGCTGCCTGTACTCGGGAAGATACTAGAAAAAATGCTCGTGGCCCGCCTGAAGCACTACCTGTTGCCCAAGCTCAGCGCGCGCCAATTTGGATTCGTGCCACAGAAGAGCACCGAGGACTCCCTCTATACCCTCATGAAGCATGTCAATGCCAAACTGGCACAAAAAAAGATGATAACGCTGATATCATTGGATATAGAGGGAGCCTTCGACAATGCTTGGTGGCCCGCAATCCGACTAAGGCTGGCTGAAGAAGAGTGTCCGTGCAACATCAGGCGGGTCATTGACAGCTACCTCAGCGATAGGACGGTCACAGTCCGGTACGCTGGGGCAGAAGCGAGCACAGCAACGGAGAAAGGATGCGTCCAGGGGTCCATCGCTGGGCCAATACTCTGGAACCTGCTGCTAGATCCGCTCCTAAAGGGGCTAGAAGGAAAAGGGGTATATTGCCAGGCGTTCGCAGATGACATCATCTTGGCTCTGGACGGGGACACAGCCCTTGAAATAGAAAGCCAGGCCGGTGGCACTCTCGAGTATGTTCGGGCGTGGGGGGGTCGTAATAAGCTTAAGTTTGCACCTCGCAAAACAAGCGCGATGGTAATAACCAAAAAGCTAAAATACGACACCCCACGTCTGAGCATGGGCGGGGTTGCCATCGGCATGGTTAACGAAATAAAACTGCTGGGCGTGATTGTAGACGCCAAGCTAACCTTCAAAAAGCATGTTGCTAGTGTTTGTCAGAAGGCGATTGGCGTCTACAAACAATTAGCTAGGGCAGCTAAAATGAGTTGGGGGCTGAACCCTGAAATAACCAGGACAATCTACACGGCAGTTATAGAGCCAATCATATTATACGCGGCGAGTGTGTGGGCGTCGGCAGCGAACAGAAAGGGCATACAAAAACAACTGGCGGCGGTACAGCGCGGTTTCGCCCAAAAGATATGCAAAGCCTATCGTACGGTCTCCCTGAACTCTGCGCTCCTGCTGGCGGGCTTGCTACCCCTCGATCTCCGGGTGCGCGAGGTGGCCTCGCTATACGAGATCAAGAAGGGGGCAAGTCTGCCTGGGCTAGGAGACAGGGAGATCGAACGAATGGCAAGCGCAACGGAGGCTCCTCATCCTGCAGACCGAATCGAACTAGAGTTCGCAAGCTTGGTAGACCAGGAACAAGTTGACGCTAACAGTGACTTTCAGGTTAAAATATTCACGGACGGCAGCAAGATTGACGGAAAGGTGGGTGCAGCCCTGTCAATATGGACAAACGGGGTAGAGACCGGAACCGTCAAACTTAGCTTGCCGTCCTACAGCACCGTCTACCAAGCAGAACTACTGGCGATTCGAGAAGCAGCGAAGAGAGCCGAAAAACATAGTGCTGCTACTTTTGGGGTTTACAGCGACTCAATGTCAGCTCTGCAAACGCTAACGAACTCAACCTCCCTCCACCCGCTGGCTGTAGACACAAGAGAGATCATTGGTCGCATCTCACACCAGAATAAAAGCATCAAGTTATTCTGGGTAAAGGCGCATGCAGGGTTGGAGGGTAATGAGAGAGCGGACGAGCTGGCCAAGGAGGCGGCTGTAAACTCCAAGAAGAAAGCAGACTACGAGCCATGCCCTGTCTCGTATATGAAGCGTGTGCTTCGGAACGAAACAAGGCAAAAGTGGAACGAGAGGTATACTTTGGGCGAAACGGCGGGTACCACAAGGTTGTTCTTCCCGGATGCTATTGCTGCCTATAAGACCGTAAAGCAAATAAAGCCGAGTGGCGTAACCACCCAACTCTTTACGGGGCACGGAGGGTTCGCGCACTATTTAAATAGGTTTAAGCTAAAAAGTGACTCCGCATGCACTTGTGACCCCGGAAAAGATGAAACAGTACCCCATGTCCTGGCGGAATGTCCCGTGTTTGGCCTGAAACGCTTTGATCTAGGAAACAAATTAGGAAGTAAAATAACTATAGAAAATTTTCCAAATTTATTATCAGGTAGCAATAAGCTGTTATTCTTAGAATACTGCATAGACATAATTAAAATAGTAAATAAAAGAAACAAATAGAAAGTAAGAATATCGTGGTCTAATATTATTAAGTAATATTAAAAACCAGATATTATATAGAAGAATAGCATAAGAATATAAGTAGATATGTAAAGTAAACAGTATTGTAGTACAAGATAGGAACATAATTAAGTTAATATAAGTAATAAATAAGAAAAACAATATGTATTATAAAGTAAACAATATTGTAATACAAGATAGAAATAAGATAGAAATGTAATTAAGGAAATGGAAGTAATATTTAAGAAAAACAATATGTATTATTAAAGAAAGAAGATGAAAAGTGTATACAGAAAATGTAAAACATCAATTTAGATAAGACAAGATGTAAACATAGTAATAAAATAAGAGAAGGTGCACATTTATTCCTGCCCTAGAATCCTAGAACATAAGAAATAAAATAAAAGATAGATAAGTAGAACTAGAGTTATGTAGACGGTAAATCCCAAACCGTAACGGAGCAAAAGATGATGTATGAAAGGTAAGTATGAAGTATGGAAGTACGAGAGGAATAAATGCGAGAACTGGTATGAATGTGAAGCTAGAAAAAATAGGCTCCGACCACGTTGGAGGTAGCAGTAGTAAAAAAAAAAAAAAAAAAAAAAAAAAAAAAAAAAAAAAAAAAAAAAAAAAAAAAAAAAAAAAAAAAAAAAAAAACCTAACCTAACCTAACCTAACCTAACCTAACCTAACCTAACCTAACCTAACCTAACCTAACCTAACCTAACCTAACCTAACCTAACCTAACCTAACCTAACCTAACCTAACCTAACCTAACCTAACCTAACCTAACCTAACCTAACCTAACCTAACCTAACCTAACCTAACCTAACCTAACCTAACCTAACCTAACCTAACCTAACCTAACCTAACCTAACCTAACCTAACCTAACCTAACCTAACCTAACCTAACCTAACCTAACCTAACCTAACCTAACCTAACCTAACCTAACCTAACCTAACCTAACCTAACCTAACCTAACCTAACCTAACCTAACCTAACCTAACCTAACCTAACCTAACCTAACCTAACCTAACCTAACCTAACCTAACCTAACCTAACCTAACCTAACCTAACCTAACCTAACCTAACCTAACCTAACCTAACCTAACCTAACCTAACCTAACCTAACCTAACCTAACCTAACCTAACCTAACCTAACCTAACCTAACCTAACCTAACCTAACCTAACCTAACCTAACCTAACCTAACCTAACCTAACCTAACACACGGTCCATGCTGCCCACAATAACCCAAATTGGAAGCCTCTTCAGCGTCACTGAAAGAGGCTTCCATCTAACTCAAATTCTAACAGGGCACGGCTTTCACAAACAGTACCTAAAACGTTTTCACATAACAGAAAATGATAAGTGCCCATGCGACAACATTGCCACGCAATCCATCGAACATCTACTAAAGCAGTGCCCCAAATTTACAAACGCCCGGTTCAGCCACGAATCCAAGTGTGCGTTTCTAGGAACCGACCCATACAGCGTTGCAGGGTTCGTGAAGAACGAGCGAGCGGTTCTCTCGTTCACGACTTTCGTCCGAGACATAGTCAGCGGACTGAAAAGCTTTAATAAAACATAAATTTAAAACCAACTGATCCCTCTAAAGTCCATCTTTCCTTCATTATAATAGATTAAATTCCACTAACATTCTGTATCAAATAGCAGAATTAAATTCTCTGACAAATAAGTCAGAGAACAAAAAAAAAAAAAAAAAACCTAACCTAACCTAACCTAACCTAACCTAACCTAACCTAACCTAACCTAACCTAACCTAACCTAACCTAACCTAACCTAACCTAACCTAACCTAACCTAACCTAACCTAACCTAACCTAACCTAACCTAACCTAACCTAACCTAACCTAACCTAACCTAACCTAACCTAACCTAACCTAACCTAACCTAACCTAACCTAACCTAACCTAACCTAACCTAACCTAACCTAACCTAACCTAACCTAACCTAACCTAACCTAACCTAACCTAACCTAACCTAACCTAACCTAACCTAACCTAACCTAACCTAACCTAACCTAACCTAACCTAACCTAACCTAACCTAACCTAACCTAACCTAACCTAACCTAACCTAACCTAACCTAACCTAACCTAACCTTTTTTTTTTTTTTTTTTTTTTTTTTTTTTTTTTTTTTTAACGAAGGAAAGATCCCTGTTACGGATACCCGACAGCTTGCAGGGGAAGCTGTCTGGTTATGTGGGACTCCACGCCAGAGTGACGTGCCTACCCACTAAAAAACCTTCGGAGTTCCATCACAACCGCTTTTGCCGGGGACACGGGAACGGAAATACAACCGCGAACCCCGGCGCGGCTGGCCGCCAACGCGGCCCCTCCTCGGGGACGTCTGAGCGTCCCCCCGACTCACCAAGTAGGCGCGTCCGGAACTCACGGACGCGCCGTACCTCCTTGGGCCAATTGAGAGGCGGCAGACTCCCACGCAGTCCACCGCCTGTGGCCCCATGGGAGCCAGATAAACTGGCTCCCAGCGGCGGAGAAGATGACAGGCTCCGCCGCTTGCCTCTCGCCGCAATCACGGTGCGGCACCGCTCGGCCGCGGAAGAAAGGGAGATCGGCAGCGCAGCACTGAAACTCCCTCTCCTCCGCGACCGATCACCAACCACAGCCACGGCGGTGTGGCCCCGCCTGAAGCGCCGGGAGAGCAATAAAATATTCCCCTCCCGGCGGCTCCACCTCGGGTGGGGGGAGAACTTCCCACTCCCCCGCCGCCCCAATGGGCGCATCCTTGCGGATGCGCCCCTCCCCGGGTGGGGGCAGATCTTCCCACTGCCCCGCCGCCCCATTGGGCGCATCCCAGCAGGCTCAAGGCCGAAGCCGAGCCCGCGGGAGCGCCCCTCCTCGGGTGGGGGGAGAACTTCCCACTCCCCCGCCGCCCCAATGTGGGCGCTCGCTGCTGTGAGCAGGAGCGCCCCCGCGCGGGTTCCTCTTCGCTTCCCCGTGGCCAGGACTACCACGGGTACTGAGCCCCCCCGGTACGACAAACCGGGAACCACCTCGGGGGGGAACCTAACCTAACCTAACCTAACCTAACCTAACCTAACCTAACCTTTTTTTTTTTTTTTTTTTTTTTTTTTTTTTTGTAACGCGAAGAAAATCCCTTCGGATACCGCACCAGCTACGGGAAACCGGTGCGGTTATGTGGTGTAGCCACTAAAAACTCCGCGGTGTCACTTCTCAGCCGTTGTGAGAGCCGGGCCGTGGGCTATTCTCGCTCCACAGCCCGGCACGGCGGCCGCTACGTCGGCGGCCTCAGTTCGGCACGCTCTCAGGACCCCTCTCCAGCGAGAGGGTCGGAGCGGCCAGCGGGTTGGCCCGTCAGCCTTCAATTTACCCGCTTGGGTAAAGGCACACGTGACACACATGCGCCTTTCAACCCGGACCGTTAAGCCGGGTGACGGATTCCCGTATCCGCACCCGACCGGTCTTGTTATGGGGGCAGATGGTGCAGGCCATAAGCCCGCCTTCTGCGCCCTGTGCGCCGGCGGCGGATGGCAAGGTCAGTGGAGTCCTCACGCTCTCTCTCCGCCGCCTCTTTGCGGAGCATGACACACTCCGCAAAGGCCTGCACCGCTGTCCACGACGTCTCACTGTCGACCATGCATTTGACCACGGTCGGCAGCGAGAGATCGTCCCCCACGACCGCGCGTAACTCGGCGCGGTCAACTGCCCAGGCTGGGCAGACTTCCAGTGTGTGCTGGGCGTCCTCGTCCTGGCATCCGTCACAGTGGTGGCAAACGGCTGACGGCTCCCGTCCCGCTATGCGACACAGGTACCCTCCAAAGCATCCATGCCCGGAGAGCAACTGCGTCAAGCGGAAGGTTAGGGAGTCGTGCTGCCTCGCCAACCATTGACCCAAGACTGGACGGACTGCTTCGACGGTTCTACGCCCAGCAGTGGGCTGCTCCAGCCTCTGGCTCCATACCTCGATGGCACGCTGACACAGCTCATTGCGGCGTCCTGCGATTTCTCTAGGTGCCGGCCGATGACCCCGGGCCAGTGCCTCCTCTCGCCACCTGAAAAGGGTGGCGAGGATCTCAGCATCTAGGTCCCAGGGCATACTACCGGCCAGCACGCACGCTGCCTCCGCGGAGATCGTGCGATATCCCCTTGCGGCCCTGATCGCCATCACCCTCTGCGGTCTTCGCAAGAGGGCGATATTTTGGTTGCTCAGGGCCTCTGCCCATACTGGGGCACCGTAGAGGGCCATGGATCGCACGACCCCCAAATACAACCGCCTGCAGGACGCCTCCGGCCCTCCCAAATTGGGCAAGAGCCGTGTCAGCGCACCAGCCGCCGCCATAACACGCGGCACCAACGCCGCAAAGTGGGCGCCGAAATTCCATCTGCCATCAAGGACGATGCCTAGATACCGCATCGTCGGCTTGATGGCGATTTGGACACCGCCAACCACAAGGCTAGAATCTGGCGGAGGCCCCCTCCGAGGGCCGTGAAAACACAACGCCTCGGATTTTTGAAGGGCCACCTCCAGACCCAGCCGGCGGATTCGGCGCACCACTTGCGCTACTCCCGCAGTCGCCAGCAATGACGCCTCTCGGAATGTTGTACCACGGGCAGTCACGAGCGTGTCGTCAGCGTAACAGACAACCGCGACGCCCGGAAGATTGACCGCCCGCAGCACCCAGTCGTACCCGATGTTCCACAGGAGCGGTCCTAAGACGGAACCCTGTGGAACACCGCGCGTCATTGCGCACTCCTTCCATCCGTCTCGAGCAGGAAATACTACCCTCCTATCTGAGAGGTAGTCCTGGATGAGCCGGCGCAGGTATGGTGGCACCCCGTGATAGCGGAGTGCCTCCAAAATGCAAGGCCAGGGGAGGGTGTTAAAGGCGTTGGCGATGTCGAGAGACACCACCACGACCACCTCACCCTGGGAGACCGCATCCTGCGCCATGGACTTCACTCTCAGAATGGCGTGGATGGTGGACCTCTTCCGGCGGAACCCGTACTGGGAGTCCGCAAGGTTCGGACCCACTCGCTCGAGGTGCTCGACAAGGCGGTCACAAGTGACTCTTTCCAGCAATTTGCCAGCCTCATCGAGCACGACTAGAGGACGAAACCCAGACGGGGAATCCGCCGGTCGTCCCTCTTTCCTCAGCAGGACCAATCGTCCCGCTTTCCACGCCTTGGGAAACTTCCCCTGCTCGAGACAGGCGTTGAAGAGCCCCCTCAGTCGCTCCTCCAGGGCCTCTACTGCACCTAGAGCGAGGACCAACGCCTTTCCCGGCACACCATCTGGACCCGGGGCGACATTCCTTGCGCGCAATCTTTCCAGACCTGCGCGCAGCTCGTCCCGGGTTATCTCCGGGATCTCTTCTCGGTCCTCGCTCCGAGGCACCGATGGAGAAGCCATGCTGGGGGGTTCGATTGCCCCTCCCTGCGGGAACAGAGTGGCAATCACCTCTTCGAGGAACTGCGGCTCAAGACTCTGCGTCAGGGGGACGCCATACGGACGAGTCTTGTTACGGACGAGCCGGTACGGCCGTCCCCATGGATCGCGGTCCAATGTGGCCAGCAGTTCCTCCCTTGCCGCTTCCTTTGCGGCCGCAATCGCGTTCTTCAGCGCGTTCTTCGCCTCCACTAGGGCTGTGCACAAGGCGGCCTCCTCAGCGTCGTCCCGGCGCCGCCTTCTCCGGTATCGGGCGTATTGGCGTCTAGCCTCACAACAGGCCTCCCGCAACTGCGAGAGTGCCGGCGACCACCAATACACCCACCGCCTGGGAGGACTAGTACTGGACCGGGGCATAGACGCGTCGCAGACAGCAGTCATTGCACCCCGGAACCACTCGGTCTCGTCCTCAACCTCCACGGTTACCGGCGCCCGGAACCAGCCCTGTAATATGGCCGCCTCCTTTAGCAACTCTTTGTCGAGGCGCTTTAGCTGCCACCGTGGGCCGACCTCGTTCGGGGCCCAGTTTGTGCCACTCGGAGCGACCGAGGACGCAGAGAGATCGAACCGCACGAAGCGGTGATCGGAGAGCGTCTCCGCGTCCTCCACTACGCTCCAGCTCAGCACACGGCGCGCCAACGCAGGGCTCGCGAACGAAACGTCCACGATAGAAGAGCCCTGCGGGCGCACGCATGTTGGAACTGAGCCCCGGTTTAACACGGCTAGCCCAACGGTGATGAGCCACTCCTCGATGACCAGCCCTCGCAACCGACGAGGGTCTCCCGGACGAAAGGTTGCCGGGCATCCCCACGCCGTTGATTCAGCGTTGAGATCCCCAGCAACAAGTACCGGGCGAGGGTGGCACCTGTGCACAAGCGCCTCGAGCTCGGCCATGAAGGTCTCGAACTCACTGAGCGGACGGTTGGGCGAGAAATACACGCCAATGACAACTAAGTCGCCCAGTTGAGCCGAGACCATTCCATGGCCACGTACGACATCCCTTGGAGGCGAAGAACTCGCCGAAGACACGACGGCCACAAGACCATCCCGGTCCGACAACCAATTGTCCCGTGGAGGGACAAAGTACGGCTCAGCGACCACCGCCACGTCTATCAACCACTCCGCCATGCACTGAGAAAGCAGGTCCTGAGACCTGGCGCAGTGGTTGATATTCGCCAGGAGAAACTTTTGGGCCATACTTATTAGGTGGCCGCCGTCTCCATCTCCTCGGCGTCCTGAGCCGTACGGGCGGGCTGCGTCTGGGCCGTGGCCACGGACGCATTACGCCTCCCTCCTCTTTTCTTGCGCGCGCTCGGGCAAGACGCGCTCCCGACCCGGTGCTTTGCCGGCTTGCCGGCCCCAGCACACAGCACGCAGCTGGCTTCTGCGGCCGTGCATTGGGCGGCCTTATGGCCCGGCTTGCCGCAGCGATAGCACAGCGTGCTCCTGTCAGCCTCCGCAGTGCACGTCTGACTGACGTGGCCTACCTCAAGGCAGCGGTAGCACTGCAGAGGCTTAGTCGGCAGCAGCTTGACCTGCACCGACACCCAACCAACAAGGAGCCGCTGGCCGCTGGTCAGCCGTTTGGCCGCCACGACTGGGCACCGAACCCAGGCTGTCCGAGTGCCACCATGGCCGTCTCGGATTTCTCCGACTTTGACTTCGGCCTCGGGGCACTGACCAACCCGGGCGATCGCGCTACGCACCAGGTCTGGAGTCGCTGAGTCGCATAAGCCCAGCACGCGCAACTCCGCACACTTCTGCGGACGGGATACGTCCACCATCTGGGGGTCCAGAGCCTCTCTTAGCTTCGAGGCCAGGGCGTCAGCCTTGGCCTCTTTCTCGGTGCCCGCAATTTCTAAAATGCGGGCACCGGTAGCCGCCCGTTTCCATTTCACACCGGAGATGCCCAGCTCTCCGATGTCCACCTTCTGCTGGGCCAAGGCCATCACCTGCGCATAGGTGGTCCCCCGCTTTTCTGCATCGGGCTGTACCTTCAGTACTACAGCCGCCGAGCGCGGGGGGCGCAGTTTGGGCAGTGGCCTGTTCTTAGGCCCAGCAGGGTTGCGGGCGGCCTGAGGACCAGCAGAGCCAGTTTGGCCAGCAGGTCCGGCAGCCCGTTTATTTTGGCGTTTAGCGCCACGTCGCGCTACCTCCGTCCAAGGCGTATCCATAGACGCTGGTGCCGGAGGCAGCGGGCGCGGCGCCGGGCCCTTTGCAGCGGGCTTCGCTTTAGGCGCCGCTTCAGACGGCGCCGCCTTCTTGGCTGGCGGCTGCGGAGCTGCCGGGGGTGCGACGGCCGATGTCGACGGTGTCGGTACCGGCGGGGGAGGCTCGACTCGCGCCTTTCCCTTTTTGCCCTTTTGCCCCTTTTTGCCCTTTTTGGGCTCAGGGGTGGGCTTAGGCGGAGATTTCCGCCACTGCGCCGTTGTACTCTTGACGGGGCTCACCTGCGGAGGCTCCTCGTCGTCGTCTTCGTCGGACAACATGTCCGACACCGCCGCTGCAGCGGTTGATATACGCCGGTCAGCAGCCAGCGGAGGTCGCCGCACAGGATCTGGCAGGAGGCGACCCTGTATTCCATCAAAGCGGGCATTGATGTATGGGCCCATCGTTTCCAAGATGAAGCGCTTTTGCGCTTCATCTGCCTCCTGCCGAGTCTCGGCCGTTGGTGCTGGTGCAGCCGGTGCAGTCCGCGCAGACCGCTCAAAAGCAGCCCGCAGCTCCGCCAAGTCACGCTGCAGTGCCGCGACTTTCGCCTCCAGGCGTTGGTTGTCAGCCCGGAGACGCTCGGTTTCTTCATTGGCGGTTCGGACGCTTAGTTCCGCCACTGCTTCTTCTACAGAGGCGGCAGCCTCTTTTAACCCCTTGACAAAAGTGCCCTTCAGGTTGCCAGATTTGACCGCGATGCTCTTAATAATCTCCAGGGCATCGTCAGCCTGGTCCTTTAGGGCACTGGCAGGGGGTCCCTCTTTCTGCGTGCTTGCAGTCTCCGTGACCTTCTTGGCCATGGCACGCTTGGCCATCTCAGTCACGATCCGCTCAGCCTCCTCTCGCCGGGCGGCAGCCTGCTGCCTTCTGGTTTCGGCTGTCATCACTGGTGCCGCCTTTACGCGGCCACCTCTCTTACCAGACGGACGGGCCCGCACCTTTGGCGCGGTGTCCTCGTCCGAGCCGGTCGGCTTGTGGCACCGTTTACGGCGCCTCTGTGCCCTCTCGCCTGCTAGGCTCTCTTCGCTCACCCAGGAACACTCTGAAAGTGAGCCAGCATCTTGCTGCGACGTCTTATTGGAGGGACTTGCGTCCCTCAGGCGGTTCGTGCCCCCCCCAGATACGGTGGGGCTGCCTGCGCCCGAAGACGCAGGGAGGGATTCTCCAGCAGCGCTGGTACCCTCCTGGGGTAAAGTAATGTTTCGACTCGCCATTTCATTTTTTCCTTTGAAGGGTGAGGTCCCTATCCCCGAAATTCCCCCCCAAGCGCTCGGAACGGGATTCCCCTCCCGTCACTCATCCCTTTTCGCGGCACGCCAGACCGCGCGGGATTGGGGTTATTTTTTTATTGAGGTTTTCTTCCTCGCAGCACCGCCCACGAATGGGACGGTGCCCTCGGCCCCAAAAGGGGTAACGAGTTGCCCGACGTTCCGCATGACAACGGAACGCCGCGCGAAGACGCACTCCTACCCTCCGTCTGGAAGCAGACGGGGAGAGTGCCCACCACACGAGCGCAGCCCATTGCTGGACCGCACTTCCACTCGGCAGAATATTGGCCAACAACGAACAAGACCCCGACTATCAGAGAGTTATTCGCTGTCGCCCAGGGTGCACCGTCCCGAATCGCTTGTCAGCCCGCCGCTACCGCCTGATCAAAGATCAGACAGCAGAAGCAAAGCCTTCAAACGACCGGGCACTCGAGGAGGTTTTCCGCCCGTAGCACCCCAACCTAACCTAACCTAACCTAACCTAACCTAACCTAACCTAACCTAACCTAACCTAACCTAACCACCGCATATAATAATAGAGTGTCCGATCTTCGGAGCCAGGAGACAAGACTTAGAGCATAAAATTAACTGTAAATTAAAATTAGAAAATATAAAAGATATCATTGTTAGTAAAGAAAAATTTGAATTTTTAAATTATTGTCGAACAATTATAGAAATAGTTAACAAAAGAAACAAAACGTAAATAAAATAGGATGTAATAAAATTGAAAAATATATTTGTATATTATGATTTATATATGTATATATATATATATATTGTATATATGTACCAGAAAGACTAAAGTAAAAGAATAGAATGAAGACAAAACGTATATGGGACTCTCACCCGCATAAAGAGAACCAGATGAAGAATGAGGCATGAAAGTGCGAGAGAAATACCTGCGAGAAATTGTATAAAAGAATAAAAATAGAGTAGAAACATACTCCGATTACGTTGGAGATGTATTAATAAAAAAAAAAAAAAAAAAAAAAAAAACCTAACCTAACCTAACCTTTTTTTTTTTTTTTTTTTTTTTTTTTTTTAACGAAGGAAAGATCCATGTTACGGATACCCGACAGCTTGCAGGGGAAGCTGTCGGGTTATGTGGGACTCCACGCCAGAGTGACGTGCCTACCCACTAAAAAACCTTCGGAGTTCCATCACAACCGCTTTTGCCGGGGACACGGGAAGGAAATACGACCGCGAACCCCGGCGCGGCTGGCCGCTAAAGAGCAGCCCCTCCTCGGGGACGACTGAGCGCCCCCCCACTCACCAAGTAGGCGCGTCCGGAACTCACGGACGCGCCGTACCTCCTTGGGCCATATGAGAGGCGGCAGACTCCCACGCAGTCCACCGCCTGTGGCCCCATGGGAGCCAGATAAACTGGCTCCCAGCAGCGGAGAAGATGTTAGGCTCCGCCGCTTGCCTCTCGCCGCAAACGCGGTGCGGCACCGCTCGGCCGCGGAGGACAGGGAGACCGGCAACGCAGCACCGAAACTCCCTCCCCTCCGCGACCGATCACCATCCACAGCCACGGCGGTGTGGTCCCGCCTGAAGCGCCGGGAGAGCAATAAAATATTCCACTCCCGGCGGCTCCACCCCGGGTGGGGGCAGATCTTCCCACTGCCCCGCCGCCCCATTGGGCGCATCCCAGCAGGCTCAAGGCCGAAGCCGAGCCCGCGGGAGCGCCCCTCCTCGGGTGGGGGGAGAACTTCCCACTCCCCCGCCGCCCCAATGTGGGCGCTCGCTGCTGTGAACAGCAGGAGCGCCCCCGCGCGGGTTCCTCTTCGCTTCCCCGTGGCCAGGACTACCACGGGTACTGAGCCCCCCCGGTACGACAAACCGGGAACCACCTCGGGGGGGAACCTAACCTAACCTAACCTAACCTAACCTAACCTAACCTAACCTAACCTAACCTAACCTAACCTAACCTAACCTAACCTAACCTAACCTAACCTAACCTAACCTAACCTAACCTTTTTTTTTTTTTTTTTTTTTAACGAAGGAAAGATCCATGTTACGGATACCCGACAGCTTGCAGGGGAAGCTGTCGGGTTATGTGGGACTCCACGCCAGAGTGACGTGCCTACCCACTAAAAAACCTTCGGAGTTCCATCTCGACCGCTTTTGCCGGGGACACGGGAAAGGAAATACAACCGCGAACCCCGGCGCGGCTGGCCGCCAACGCAGCCCCTCCTCGGGGACGTCTGAGCGTCCCCCCGACTCACCAAGTCGGCGCGTCCGGAACTCACGGACGCGCCGTACCTCCTTGGGCCAATTGAGAGGCGGCAGACTCCCACGCAGTCCACCGCCTGTGGCCCCATGGGAGCCAGATAAACTGGCTCCCAGCGGCGGAGAAGATGATAGGCTCCGCCGCTTGCCTCTCGCCGCAAACACGGTGCGGCACACGTGCGAAACTCCCTCTCCTCCGCGACCGATCTCCGACCACAACCACGGCGGTGTGGCCCCGCCTGAAGCGCCGGGAGAGCAATAAAATATTACCCTCCCGGCGGCTCCACCTCGGGTGGGGGGAGATCTTCCCACTCCCCCGCCGCCCCAATGGGCGCATCCTTGCGGAAGCGCCCCTCCCCGGGTGGGGGCAGATCTTCCCACTGCCCCGCCGCCCCATTAGGCGCATCCCAGCAGGCTCAAGGCCGAAGCCGAGCCCGCGGGAGCGCCCCTCCTCGGGTGGGGGGAGAACTTCCCACTCCCCCGCCGCCCCAATGTGGGCGCTCGCTGCTGGTATCTACAGCAGGAGCGCCCCCGCGCGGGTTCCTCTTCGCTTCCCCGTGGCCAGGACTACCACGGGTACTGAGCCCCCCCGGTACGACAAACCGGGAACCACCTCGGGGGGGAACCTAACCTAACCTAACCTAACCTAACCTAACCTAACCTAACCTAACCTAACCTAACCTAACCTAACCGCTCCCGAATCTTAATCTGTTTAATCAAATAATAGCTTTGCAATAGATTAAAAGTAGATTCAGTTGTAAACTCACCTATTACTTACCAAATTTCATATAACTCAATTTTGGACATTTTTTCATCACTTTTTCGCTCCTGACGCCTTTTTCTTCAAATTTTTTCTTGTTTTTAAATTTTTCTCGTCTACTCCTCACCGCCCCGCGTCGATTTGTAGCGTTTCCGCCGCAAATCGGCAAAAAATCGCCCTCCCGCCCACCCTGGTTTCATCAGGCAGGTAAACTCGGCAGCCAACAGGGCCAAAACTGAAAGTGGAACAGAATTCTTAGATCGCAGTACTTGGGATCGGCGGCACTTATATATTAAAAGAACGAAGGCTTTTTGGCCGTAAAGACAAGCGAGCTCTAAATAGAGCTGCAGAAGGACTTAGTTTTTATTTTATTTTATTTTACTTATAAAACTTTTACAAATCTTCTCTTAATTTTGACGCATACCTCCAACAATATGATGGGAAGGACTCCAACCAAACAACAGGGTGTTGAAGTTGACATGCAAAGATCCCCACCAAAAACAGTAACGTTATCAGTGAGGAAAAGTATTGGTGAATGGGAGATGGGGCCCAACACAGACATTACCCCTGTCACAACAAAGACAATGCAGGCTGGTCCTGCTATAATGAAAGTGAAGCAAATTATAACAAACGAAAGCAAGGAAACCACGAAACATCCGCAGACTGAATCAAATAACTCCCCCAAAACTGTCTACAAGGACAGAACAGCGGAAGCAAAAGCCTGTCTGACAAAGGCAAAGCTTCACTTAAATAACTCGCGTAATTTGAGGGCCGACATCAAGGCCGGAGTACCGCAAGCCGTAGAAAGGCTTTACTACCTCGTAAAGGAGAGTGAACTCGACGCAAAAAGCAAACCAGGACCAGCTCAAAGTCAAAGTCAAGTGACGCCGTGCCCTGATTTTTCAAGAATAGAAAATAAAATTGAAGAAGGGAATAGTTTACTCAAACAGCTCGAGATACAGGCAAAATTAGTGGAAGAAAATAACACAAAAATGCAAGAACTAAAGGAAATACTCGAGAAACAAAATATTACCCTTACTCAGGCGACCTACGCAGGAGCAGTCCTTGGTGGTCAATCGAAACCGTATCCAGGGCGTGGGGCACTGCACTCCCTTGTAATCACATCGGAAGACGAAACCGAATCCGGAGAAGAAGTGCTAATGAAGGTCAGAGAAGCAGTGGACGCCAAAGAAGGATGGGTTAAGGTAGAGAAAGTAAGAAAAGCCAAAGATAGAAAAATAGTGATGAGCTGTGGTACGGCTCAAGAAAGAGAGAAAGTTAGGGAAAGAATAGAGAAATCGGGGAAAAATCTTAGAGTAGAAGAAGTAAAAAACAAAGATCCACTACTCATCTTAAGGGGAGTACTCAGTCAACATACTGATGAAGACGTCATGAAAGCAATGCGGAACCAAAACAAACAAGTGTTCGACGGTCTCAGCAAGGAAGAAAACCGAGTTGAGATAAAGTACAGAAAAAAGGCGCGTAACCCCCATACAGCGCACATCGTAATCAGTACCTCTCCCACTATATGGCAGCGGGTCAACAGTGTAGGCACCCTCAGAATAGACCTACAAGTCATAAGAGTGGAAGACCAGACCCCCCTGGTGCAATGCTCCAGATGCCTGGGCTACGGGCACACACGGAGATTCTGTAAGGACACGGTGGACCTCTGCAGTCATTGCGGGGGCACCCACCTGAGAATCGATTGCCCGGACTGGCAGGCAGGAGGGACTCCATGTTGCCGAAACTGCAAAATCGCGGAATTGACCCGCACAGACCATAACGCCTTTGACAGAGAGTGTCCAGTGCAGAGGCGCTGGGATGCCGTGGCAAGGTCAGCAATAGCGTATTGCTGAAGTTGCACACGGCACCCCAACCCCATATCAGATTGTACAGGCTAACCTGCAAAGAAAGAGACTTGCCACAAATGAGATGTTTATTGAGGCTACGAAACGGGGTTCTGCTGTAGCATTAATTCAAGAACCGTACACCGGTAATAGTATGTCGCTGAAAAGCCGCCAGGGCGTAAGGATCTACCAGTGCGCAGGGGGAAAAACGGTAAAGGCTGCCATAATTGTTTTTAATCCGGATCTTGACGTAATTCAACATCCAGAATTAACCACCCCCAACATGGTAGTAGTAGAGGTCCGTACTAGCGCCTGGAAAATAGCCCTGGTATCTTTTTACTTCGAACCGGACGTGCCTTTAGAGCCATACTTGAGGAATCTGAGACAGGTGGCAAAAACCTTCACCACCAAAATCATACTCGGAGGAGACACAAACTCAAAGAGTTCGTGGTGGGGGAGCCCAAAAATAGACCCCAGAGGACGGGAAATGGCGGAAACCCTTCATGAGCTGGATTTCCACATATTGAACCACGGAGGGACGCCAACCTTTGACACTATCAGGGGAAACACGCGCCTTACAAGTTTTGTAGATATAACGGCATGTTCACCGGATATGATCGACTTAATCGACAAATGGAAAGTGGTGGAAGACTTAACATGTGCTGATCATAACGGAATGACTTTTAATATAAACTTAAAGCGAGCTAAGCGTATAAAAATAGAACGAACCACAAGAAAATACAACACAAGGAAAGCAAATTGGAATTTATTTCAAGAAGAATTTAATAAACTAAAAATAAAATACAAATTAACTAAAGAAGATATGAAGCAAATAAACAATAGTGAAAAAACGGAGGAAGCGTTAGAAAAATACAATAAAATGATCACGGAAATCTGTACTAAAGCTATTCCGAAGAAAAGCAACAAACAAACTCTAAACGTGCCGTGGTGGTCCGATCAGCTGGAAAAAATGAAAAAAGAAGTAGCTACTTACAAAAACAGGATCCGATGCGCTGCGCCTGTCCGAAGAGCCAAGGTGGTAGAACAATACCTGCAAAAGAAAGAAAGATATGAGACAGAGGTGAAAAATAAACAAACTGAAAGCTGGAAGGAATTCTGTGGAAAACAGGATAGGGAAGGACTTTGGGAGGGGATCTATAGGGTGATTTCTAAAACTACAGATAGAGGGGAAGACCAATTACTGGTGAAGGACGGGAAAACATTGGATGCAAAGGAGTCGGCAAAATTGTTGGCGAAGACCTTCTACCCAGGAGATTCAGAACTGGAGGACAACGAATCACATCGCAAAATTAGAGCCCAAGCAGAAAAGGTAAATGATGGAGACCATCAAGCAGTATGTGATCCACCATTTACTATGGCGGAACTCGAAATGGCAATGGATTCGTTTAATCCAAAGAAGGCCCCTGGGGTGGAAGGCTTCACAGCGGATATATGCGTTAAAGCCATAAGGTCCGACTCGGAATTATATCTGGGACTAATAAATAAGTGCTTGGAGTACGGCTGTTTTCCAAAGCTGTGGAAGGAGGCCGTGGTTGTCATCCTCCGTAAACCGGGAAGGGACAACTACGGCATCCCCAAGTCTTATAGACCAATCGGACTTCTGCCAGTATTGGGAAAAATCTTTGAGAAAATGGTTACAGCCCGACTAAAACACCACCTATTGCCAAAGTTTAGTACCCGCCAGTACGGGTTTATGCCACAGCGATGTACCGAGGACTCCCTTTATGTCCTAACGCAGCATATTAACCAAAAGTTAAAAGAAAAGAAACTCATCACCGTGGTATCGTTGGACATAGAGGGGGCATTCGATGGAGCTTGGTGGCCCATGATAAAACTACGACTGGCGGAAGAGAAATGTCCCATAAATCTTAGACGGGTAATAGATAACTATCTGACAGACAGACAGGTCACAGTGAGGTACGGAGGAGAGGAGGCACGTGCTATGACAACGAAGGGGTGTATACAAGGCTCCATATGTGGCCCACTCCTCTGGAATCTCTTACTGGATCCCCTTCTAAAAGAACTGGAACGACTGGGTGTACACTGCCAGGCCTTTGCCGATGATGTCATCCTGGCATTCGACGGCGAAACGGCCTTGCAAATAGAAACGCAGGCCAATGACATACTCCGGCGTGTGAGGGCGTGGGGCGTCATGAATAAACTAAACTTTGCAGCTCAAAAAACAAATGCGATGCTGATAACAAGGAAGTTGAAATATGACGAACCACGCCTTCACATGGGAGGGATTGACATAGTTATGGTCAAAGAAATAAAGATCTTGGGACTGACAATTGACCATAAACTATCCTATAAAAAACATGTCCAAAACACTTGCAAAAAGGCATTAAATATATATCAACAGCTGGCCAGGGCAGCAAAGGCCAGCTGGGGCCTGCATTCCGACATAATTCGGACAGTGTACACCGCAGTCATCGAACCCATCATTTTGTATGCGGCGAGCGCCTGGGCGCCGGCTGTAGAGAGACTGGGCGTTAAAAAACAATTGAATACAGTGCAACGAGGATTTGCACAGAAAATGTGCAAATCATATCGCACAGTATCCTTGAACGCGGCGCTGGTCCTGGCCGGACTGCTCCCACTTGATCTCCGCGTAAAGGAAGCAGCTTTACTATACGG